>CM050165.1:21921000-21963500 GCA_027410445.1 Discoglossus pictus | reverse complement strand
GGCATACTCCGGCGCTATCCAGCACTGTGCGGCAGTTCGAGACTGCAAAAAAAAAAAAGATAACTTTTTTCCTAATTGTTTTTTGGGGTCCTAAATGGCCCGATATAGGTGCTAATGCCTTTTTAAAGGCATTTTGAGGTTTTTGGGGGTATTTAAGGGTCGTTTAGACCCTTAAAATCGGGGACTCCCGATTAACTGGCAACTACAGTTATCTGGCAATGGATGCCGCATAACAGGGGTTTTACTGTATAAGGATGTTTTGTCTTGTAGTTATACAGTATTATATCACACTGTTTATTATGAGCCTATCATGAGCCTCATTTGTGGTCCAGGTTTTCTAAGTAGCTCTAATCTGTAACATTTTGAACAATTGTAATGTAGTCGTAATATAAGATGTATCCTATAATAGTTACATTACAACTTTATTATAAGGATGTTTTGTATTGTATATACATTACATCACACTATGTATTATGAGCACGTTATATAGGTATTCATTTGTGGTCTAGGTTTTCTAAGCATCTCTAATCTATTGTAATTATTAGTGACCAGTTGTATCCATTTAGCCATATTCACTAAGGTGATATAGAGCCACCTTGGCTCTTTTCTGTCCACTTACAATTGTGTATTTGACCCTTGCCCAACACATCTGGATGAACCTAGACCGATTTACTCCTTGTGCCTTTGTGTGGCAGCTCAGATCTATTTAGTGCTCAGTCTGACTTCCAAACACGTAATGACTATTCCCCATCACTGCAGACGCCTTGCTGTGCAATGACTGAATAAAGTGCATCCATAATTGCACGGTGTGGTGGCTAGTTCAAATTACATTCTGCTGGTAAGGAACAGACAGGCATCTTATTGCTTTTAGTATCCAGGAACCAAAGGGTTAACCGTGCACTTAATTAAATCACAGGCTAATGAGTAAGGGAGGCATTACATTACTGCACCCCGCTACCTTGTAATAAGAATTAGAGGCCGGCTGAGTATAGAGCCGCATCCTCACCAGAGCTGGATACTATTTTATATGGAGCTTTTAGACACAAAGTTCATGTGAAAGTGATGAATGAAACCGCAGCCCTTTGCTAAGCAAACACTATTATGTTGTCAAATGGTATCCAAACGTATAGTCAAAAACACACTGAGAGGTTTTCTTATCCCTCTCCGGCTTGTCTTATTTTCCATGCAGAGACACAGAGCTCCTGACACCTTAAATAAGTAAGTGAGAGAACTGAAGAACATGGAAATGTGATGTTTGGAGCAGAATTTTATATGGAATTGGGAAAGTTACACATGTTGGGGTGAAGGTACCGGTTAGGGGTGTTGATTTCAGTAATCTTAGAGTATGGATGAGCTCAAATAGTACATGTGCCAGGTGTCAGTTACAACCATGAACTTGTGCCCTACAAATATGGAGCCACTATATTAGTATCTAACATACATTTAAAGAATATTTCTTATACATTACACATTTTTGCATGAAAAATAAATTATATTAAAGGTATGTGAATATTTCATGGATTATGAATTAATTAGTAGTGTATGCAAACAGTTTTTCTTTTAATGAAAAAAAATCCCAAAATAAATATTAATAAACTTACCCTAAAGTTTGCAAAATGTCTTCAGTTTTCTGGCAGTTGATTGTGAGAAGGAGCGCCCCTGAATATTCAAGGTAAAGTAGCATAAAATGAATAATTCATTGTGGCCAATCAGAGGCAGGTACAGCATTGTAGCAAAGTGTGGGGATCCAGTCTCTGCACCAAACCACACACCTCTATCTCCTGCCTTGACCCGTGAAAGGCCCAGTGGGTATGTACGTATGACCCTTTGGGATAACTTCTCCTAGAAATAATTTGTTAGGCACAAACACTTCCTAAACCCTCTAATTAAATAAATAATAATTTTTGGGGAGATACTGGCCACAGCGTTTATTGGTAAACCCAAATTCAAATAATAACAATACCATTTGTTTAAATATACATAAAGAGAGGGGAGGAGCCTGACCACCGAGACAGTACACTCTGCGCCCTGACCCTCGTCCAGGGTCTACCATGATGGAGCATCCGTACCCCCGTAGGGTAGGATCACCCCCACTTTACCACTGTCCCGGCGACTCCCCTCACCACCGCCACGCTGTGACAACAACAAATACAGACACATCATAAATCAAACTGAAAATGAAAGCATATACAACTGTTAATGACGTAGCAGATTAAACTAAAATACTTGACCGCTTACTTTATTTTTTATTTTTTTACACATACTTTCCAATCCTTTTTATACCTAACACCTAATTTTCCATTTACAATAGATTAACACCTATGCTTCCAATGTTAGGGATGGGTGGGTGGGATCTAACTTCTTGGCTAGCTGGGGGCATAATGGCCAAATTGGCGCCAATCCCATAGGTGGCTCTGCCCCCAGCTAGCCCCTCCTACTCTCCCATACTCCCGGGCCTGCACAGGTCACGTGGCCCTCCGACCGAACCCAGTGCCTGGGTAGGTCTCCAGCCCGTCAGGAAGGGATCTGTGCTGCTATTGGCTGAAAGGTTAGTATAGGGATAACAACCATACTTGAATGCACTGTTTCTATTGGTTAGTACCAGGTGACGATGTAGGGGTGTGGAAACATTTTTAATAAAATAAATGTGTATGTGTACATAATGACTCAATGTAATGTGTGTTTCTGATATAAGCTGTATCTGTTCAATTAGAAAAAGATAAAAATAGGGGAACTTCCATATACCTTTAAGTTAATATAAAATATTCCAATGAACACAGAATAGATCAAACTTTGCACGTTTGACCTGCCATAACCTTACTTGTAAGATATTATCTATTATCTGTGTTTGCATAGTTAGCTTTACCATTAAAATGTAGGTAATAAACGCAAACTTAATAATGTATAATAGATTCCAAATGCTCCCAGCCACTTTGCAGAAGAAGAAAAACAATCCTGCAAAACTATTCAGATGTTCTCAATTCTTTTGATAGATTGCAACATTCAATAGCTACTAAACAATATAACTAAATAGCAGAGCAACTCCAGTAGGATAGCCCTCCCACTCAGGCTACAGGACAACTAGCAGTCCAAGATGGAAGTTCCCATGACACATGCTACATTTAAAATCTTCTATAACATGCACATATTCTACTAATGTGCTAGAAAACCAATTTAGGTGAAGCTTTCTGTTTAAATTCATGGTGTAAAACTAGGGTCTACAGGGTTCCTTTAACATTAATTGATTGTTTCATCTTCTTAGATTTCCAGTATCAGCTTCCCAAAGTCCAAAGCCTATTATTTTAAATTGAGGTTACTTCAGGTGCTCCTCTGAATTACGACATTATCGCTAATTAGCCGGCATGTATTTAATTGGAATTTCCAGTTCACACTTATTAAATCTGCTTTTAAAGATATATAAGAAATAAACAGAAGCTGACAATGTTTCATTATAGGAGCAAGTAACAACCACAAGAGATTCATTAAAGGTATATAGAAGTTTCCTGGGTTTCAAGTGCTTCCTAAAAAACAGCTACTAATTATCAGAAAAATATGTATTATATTGAAAAGTTTAGGATACTAACATAGTTATATACAGGAAACTGGTATTCAGATTTGCACACCCCCAGGGAGGTTACATAACCATGTACTTACAGGAGAGGAGCCAGTTACAGATTTTTACCTTTTCATGAGAGAGAGAGTAGTTGATGCAGGGAATAGGCAATTTGCAGGGGTGGTAAATGACACAAGCGGGTTCAGCTCTGCCAAACAGAGAAAGGAAAGGAAAAAAAAAAAAAACACCAACAGAAGTAGTTGATGCAGGGAATGGACAATCTGCATGTATGAAAATACATAGCACCTTTTAACATGGTACCACACTACATATCCCAAGCCGCTCTACAGCACAAACAGGAACCCCAGATTGTGATACAAATGTTTCAGCCTGTGCTTTCTACTGATTGGCAAAAACAAATTATGAATTTTATGCTAATTTAGTCTGGGTTTGGAGGGGGTGTTTACTCTAGTTGTCAACTGTCAGAAATTACCAAACAATTTTGCTAACTTCAAGGAAAGTTTTTAAATGCTTATTTTGGTATTTTTGCATGCACTACTGATTCTCCTCAGATGCATCCATAATCCAGGAAACTTTAGGAGTGTTAAAGCAGACTTGTATAAATTATAACTGTACATAGCTTTAAAGAAATCTGCAACCTGCCTGTGTGTCCCTCTACCTCATGCAGTGTGGCCCCTGTTTTGCTTTAGCACAGAACTTGCACAGATTTTTATCTAATTGCAGCTGTCACTGCCTTTTACATGGAAAAAATATTTATTTTTGAAATAGGATTTTCTTTATACCTTTGCATTTGTTATTGTTTTATAAAAGAAAATATATTGTTTTGTAATGTGTAAAGCGATGCTATAGGTATGGCTTTTAAAAGCTTGTTGCATATGGCATAATAATATTTTTGTTGTTTAGACATTCAGTCATGTCCAATTCACCATGACCCTATGGACCGCAGCACGCCAGGCGCATCCTTCAGGCACTGCCCCCCTGAGCTCACTCAAGCCCATGCACATTGCTTCAATGCCCTCATCTATCCATCTCCTTCTTTGTGTGCCTTCAATCTTTCCCAGCATCTAGGAAATCCTGTCTTCTCACGATATGGCCAAAATATTTCAACTTCCGTTAATGATCAAACCTTCCAGTTACCAGTTTGGCTTTGTTTGCTGTAGTATCGATTTTTTGGATCTTCTTGCAGTCCAAGGGACTTTAAGCAGTCTTCTCCAACACAACAATTAATGGCGTCAATTCTACGGTGCTCAGAGTTCTTTATGGTCCACATCTCTATGTTACTGCTGGGAATACCATAGTTCTAACTATAATCACCTTTGTTGATAGTGTAATATCTTTTTTAGCTTATCCGGACTTGCCATAGCTTTCCTCTCCAAAAGCAAACATCTTTTAATTGTAATTAATATTTATATATAATATTTATAATTAATACTAGCGTAATATTATATAGAGTTAAAATGTATTACTAAATTTTACTTAGCCTCTGATGCAATGGATGTTGTTATTACTCTGAAGATAGTCAGGAAGCTGTGAATCTACATTTTGCAGCTTCTAGTGCAGGAGCCAGCATCACATGATCCCAAGGACCAATAGGAAAACACTGGCTCTGCTGTGGCCACTACAAACTCAATATGGACATTACCAGCTTGCTGTCCACCCACCACACTCAGTGGCACCTTCTGAGTCTAAC
The DNA here is from genome assembly GCA_027410445.1 of Discoglossus pictus. NCBI lineage: Eukaryota > Metazoa > Chordata > Amphibia > Anura > Alytidae > Discoglossus > Discoglossus pictus. Next base: position 21,958,236 of record CM050165.1, on the reverse strand, counting down.
ATAGCAGCCTTCTCAAGGTCAGCCGATACAAATTATACAGTAAATAAAGATTTTCAAAAACTTATGTGGGCTGGCATTGATTATGTTGATGTGTTGTTTAGTCTTTGCTCCCAGGAGGCCATTCTATCGGTCAGTAATTATAAATGCCATTATTTATGCTAGCACATAATCCCTGATATTTTCCACTCTCCATTGCTTAGACATAATGCATTCACTTCATTCATTCCCTTTCTGTTTGTTGCTTCCCTTTTCTTTCATATAATGAAGTTTTCCTGTTTATAGACTTGACATTTATTATCAAAGTCAATTTCTGTGTTGTTCCATTTTATATTATTCGTGAACAAAAGCTTTCTTTTGGATTCCACGGTCAATGCTGTGTACATTTCCTCTCCTCCTGGGCTCTTTGTGCTCACAGAACAAGCATGAAAGCAAAATTGGTGCTTATTATGGGGCAAGAAAATGTACCAAATAAAAGAAAACTTCCCATTGAATTCAATGGAAAAAATACAACAACAGCATTTAATACACTTGGCACAGCTGTTATTCTGTACATTGTATTTTTTTGCATTTAGTTGACTTTGTTGTAATAAAATGCTCTTGGCTGCAGATGGGTCACTGTGTGATATATTTACTGCAAGAAATTGGCCTAAGTCAGTAGGGACAGGGTGTATTAAAATATGTTAGAAAGGCCCAGGCCTAGGGCAACAAATTTCCAAGAGTCGTTTCAGACTTTGGTGCAGTGTGGTGGAGAGGTACCCAGTAATGTGTTTACCTCATTGGCTGTCCTAGAATGAGGGCTCCTTCTTCTTCTTTGTGGTAACTCTCCACCTTTAGTCCTATCAATGTAAACTATGCAAGGCTCTATGGAAAAATATCTTTTGGAAATCAAGAAGTAATAGCTGGTATCAAAAGTATGAATGAGTCTTCTAAACAAACCATGGTCATTTTTACAGTAAATAAGGACTTTCTAAACAAACCATGGTTATTGTTTAATATCTTATTGTTTATTATTGACCAGGTTTCTGCCTCTTCCATTCCCTTTAGATTGTAAGTAGCGAGTTTCCAATCTTGTAGGGTGCTTTGGGAAAGATTTTTCCGTTTGTTAACTTGTTCTTATCCCCATGTACAGCAATACAGAATATGTTGGTGCATTACAAATAAAATATAATAATAATAATATTAATAATAGTGAAGATTATATGCCGGCTGTCCACCCCCCACACACAGTGGCATCCTCTGAGGCAGGGACACCAACATAGCAGCGTTCTGGAGGGAAGCAGATGGCGGTGCAAACACCAGGAATAATTCATAATTCAATATAGTTTCCATGGAAAAGATTTTTTGGAAATCAAGTAGAAGCCGCTGGTACCCAAGGTACGTATGGGTTTTCTAAACAGATCATGGTCATTGTTACAGTAAATAAGGACTTTCTATACACACCATGATCATTGTTGCCTTATACAATCACACTCGATGAAGACAGCTATAATAGAGCATAAATTATGTAAATTAATATTTTAGACTACTTTATAATTACCTAAATTATAGTTATGAGTTTGTGGTCAGCCAAAAACTGTGCATTATAGATGGTGTATTTCTATGTATATAGGCTATAAAATAATAGCAGTGGAACTATATAAGCTAATATTAGGGTATTTTATTGTTACATGGATATAAGAGCTTTAGTTTGAAAATCAATACTTCCGTCTCGATGATAGCCCAAAATATTGTTCTTTAAAGTCTCTTCTTCATTGTAAGTGAATTCATACCATTCTACCAGTGAGTTGTTGAGTATATATATATATATATATATATATATATATATATATATATAGTGACAGAGTTATCCCGATGTAAGACTTCTTACATCGGGAGAGCCCCGATGTAAGAGCCCCGATGTAAGACTTCTCCTGCTTATGGAATGATTGTTTGCAGTTTGTCTGACCAGGAGAAAGCTTTACCACTTGGAGCAGAGTGGAGACCTGGAAATGTGAAGAATATACAGATATACAGGACAGTGATTATCAGCAAAGTATTTGGACTGTTTGTTTTGCTCTCCCCAGGTTTAGATGGTTAGTGAGGAAACTAATTATTAGTGAAGGCAGCGCTTCAAAGGAAGCTAGGACTATTATTTTCTTTGATTTGTTTTGGCTTGTTATTTTTGGGAAATTATGTACAGCCTCTTGTATTGCGTTCCTCCATGAAATTGACTAAAAACATGGGAACAGAAGAGACAGGTAATTGTCACAAAATATATACAGTATATTTAAAAAAAAAAAAAAAAAAAAAATATATATATATATATATATATATATATATATATATATATATATATATATATATATATTTAAGGTCCTTCCACTTTAAATGCATACAAAGATATATAGCTCCCGTCTCCTCTTTATAGCTACAAACCCATTACTACATATATTCTACTGTAGAATATTTAGCCAAGATTCTTTCAGATGAATATTTGTCATATTTTCACATACATTCAAGGACAATTTTTAAGAAGACAGACTAAATACTCCAGAGCATTTGAGTTCTTTCTCTAAAATGCAACAAATAACAGTGATTTATGTGATCAGCTAAATGATGTCTTTGTTTCTTTATAAAACTGGACAAGCCTCAACTGTACACAATACTCCTCTTGTTTTCACTGGGAGCTGATTATAATTCTCGTTTACTTCAACCTGTACTTCAAAATTAACCTTTAACTGGGAAGAGAATGATGAGATAATACTCTACTTGTTGGAGGATCAATGTGGTTAATATGGCAACTGTTAAATGACCTGTGACCTCTCATACAATAACTAACCCATCATGCTTAGCTGTTATTAATATATAACAGATTAAGTTGGCAAAATTCCTAAATCCATAAATCTCAACATACTTTTGGGGTCTTGTTTTATTTACTAGAGAATCTGCTGTGTTTTGGTGTTTGGTTTTATTGTGAGACCCTCTCAATACTTACATTTATTTTTTAGCCATCATAAACAGCATTTCAGTGCTGTCCAAATATTTTAGTATGATGGGCCAGATTTTTATCAACCAGTAAGCTGGTGGCTGGAACTATATTGGCTAGTGAGCCAGTAAGCCAGATTTAAAATAATAATTAAAAAATATATATTATATATATATATATATATATATATAAACATTTGGGAATTTAAATATGATAAACCAAGTGTTCAAGTTCCTCTATGTATTTTGTTTTATTAATATTAGGATATATATAGTTCTCAGCATTGCGGGCTTACCAAAAGTTGTTGGTAATGCAATGTTAAAACTGCGGGCTCGCGCATTTGCAGACCACAACCGCGGGCCTCGCAAAGCAAGAGCTGCGGTTGCGGACAGGCAATGAGCACCAAAGGCTCTCATTGTGCTGGTGGAGATGAGCGCCATAGGCGCTCATCCGTGCGTCCCACAGGATAGGCAGTACGCTCTGCAACTGCAAGATTAGATGATTGCGTCCCGATGCTAGACATTGTGGCCCGTAACCTCGAGGCCTGCTGGGCTACCTGGTTCCTGTCAGGGGAGGACTCACGATTAGCGCCGGACGGGGGATGAGGGGGGAAAGGAGGCACAGGGGAGGAAGATGAGTGGGGAAAAGAGGCACAGGGGAGGAAGCGGAGGAGGGAAAGGAGGTACATTGGAGGGAGAGGAGGGGGAAAGAAGGCACATGGGAGAGAGAGGAGGGGGGAAAGGAGGCACAGGCAAGGGAGAGGAGGGGGGAAAGGAGGCACAGGGGAGGGAGAGGTAGGGGGAAAGAAGACACAAGGGAGGAAGTAGACAGAGGGAGAGGCTCACGGTGAGCTCCGAAGGTGCTCACATTGCGTGGCAAACAGCATTGCCAGTATTACAATTTTATTGCCGTAATTTTTGACGGGCAAGTCGCTAGTTTATTAATATTTGGCAGTCACTGGTCAATAGAAATTGGATGGCAGTATCCCAATTGGGAAGCACTGGGATTACATACCAAAATCCTTCTCAATACCCAATAACTCACTGGTAAATCAATCACTGGTTCTATGGTACAATTTGGTAAACATTGGTCTAAAATGAGTCAGGAAAATGAAATAAAGGGAAAAATACAAAGCAAAGAGAAAAAAATTAAGTAAGGGGTGAAAAAATGAATCAATGTTCTGTAATTCTGGAGATGTTGATGTTTGATAAAAAGATCACAATATGTTAATTATGTTCGGAAAATTGTTTATGTTATGAGGTTTTGGAAAGATTATAAAGTGTATTGTGTATAAAAACAAATTAAAAAGTTGATATCAGCCTAATTAGGTGTCACGGTAGAAGAACTTTATATATATTTTTCAAGCTTGTTCATAAAGTCTTGTCCATATTTGTTATATTCTTAATATCTCTGATAGCTCTGACTGCAATCTTGACTAAAGACAATCTGTTTGCTTGGCCGGCCAAGATAGGGAGAGTTCTTGGAGTCGGGGATGGGCCTCGTTCCTAGAGGCTTGCGTGTTTACATGGAGCTGGAACAGACCAGACTCAACCATCTGTTTAATCTCACCAATTTTAAGATTAATATTAGCGTTATTAAAAGCATTTTTCAAGGCATGGTTTTGTTGACTGATCATAAATTTTAAAGCTTCTCAATCTCCTTCATTAATCATATGACCTATTGTGACCTGTGGTGGACGTCTCTATTTTCATGTGTTAGGTTTTATCAAACTGTGATCCAACCACCAAACCTATAACGCCGCGCTTCAGTTTTAATTTTTTGACTGTTGATACACAAATATGTTTCACATTATATATCTATTAAGCCTTAAAGGGACGGTGTCAGCCCAAAATAATTTTTTAGGTTATGCATAAAGCTATATGAATGAATCAGAACTCAGTTTCATGTTGTAGCTGCTCTAAGTACTGTATATACAAATGAGTTGCTCATGCATATTAATTAGGTATTTTAATGTACTAATTAGGATAACTGTTTGGTTCTCTGTCTCTATAGTGGCCAAAATAAAGACATGCAATGATGTTATCTGTCACGTAGACCTTTCTCCCATCATTATCAAGCACTCTGAGTCTCACATTAGCATACAAGAGCCTAAAATATTCTAAATATTTCAGAAATGATTTACTGTAGAGAAAAACTGCTAGTACAACAAATAGCCAGTTTTTAATGCTCTTTAAAATTAAATCAACTTCCTGTTTGGGTGTGAGCCCATTTAACTTGATTTGTCCATTGAGCAGTATCAGATTCTTCTCTAGGAATCCCGTCTTCTCCTTTTATTCTTTCCTTACTCCAATCTTTCCTCATTTACTTTTCTTTTCATGTCTTCTTTCCAATCATGTCTCTTCCATTTCTTTATTCCAAAACTGAATCTCTTACCATTTCAATATGAACATATCTGACAAACTAATAACCTTTTCTGGCTCAGTTATGTCTGATTGATTCATTATTTTTACCATCATCAACAATCACGTCAAAAATGCTGCAGCGTCCTTAGTGATATTGTATGAGAGTCATCATTTTATCAATATGATTATTCCATTAATTAAATGTTCCCATAGATTGAGACAGAGGAAGAGAAACAAAGATATATACATAGAGAGGTCAGCACGGAGAGCACTAGGGAAAATAGTGAGAAAAAGTGATTTTGGGATAATCTCAAGCAGCTAATATTATTTAGAATAAAAAAATATTATTGGTAATAAAGACTGTCGGGAAAGGTTCATGAGCAAGTAGATCACCTCTACATGGCTAGTCCCTTACCAGTCACTTATTCCTTAAAGGACCACTAAACAACAATAAATAAATAATAAATAAATAAAGATATACAGTTGTATGCAAATATTTTTTATTTTTTTGAAGGATATGAAGGCCATTTATTAGCACATGGGTGTTTGGCTCCTTTTTAAATCATAATGATAACAGAAATCACCCAAATGGCCCTGATCAAAAGTTTACATACCCTTAGTTCTTAATACTGTGTATTGCCCCCTTTAGCATTGATGACAGGGTGCAGTCTTTTGTAATAGTTGTCTATGAGGCCCCTAATTCTTGCAGGTGGTATAGCTGCCCATTTGTCTTGGCAAAATGTCTCCAGGTCATGACAAGTCTTTGGTCGTCTTGCATGATCCACATGTTTGAGATCTCCCCAGAGTGGCGCGATGATATTAAGGTCAGGAGACTGTGATCGCCACTCCAGAACCTTCACCCTTTTCTGCTGTAACCACTGGAGGGTCAACTTATCCTTGTGCTTATGGTCATTGTCATACTGGAAAGTCCAAGAGCGTCCCATGGGCAGCCTTCGTGCAGAAGAAAGCAAATTGTCTGCCAGTATTTTCTGATAACATGCTGCATTCATCTTGCCATCAATTCTCACAAGATTCCCCGTGCCTTTAGAGCTCCCTTCTCCCCACAAAACATGGGAGCCACCACCATGCTTCACATAATCAGTCATATTTTCAAAATAAATGCCCAAATTTCAAAATTTCTGCCAGGGTATGCAAACTTTTGAGCACAACTGTATATATGGGGTGTGTGTGGAGAGCTGTAGTTGCATTTCCTGAAGCAAGTTGCATTTCTTGGGCCAGTGAGGGGGAAGGGGTGTGATGCCAATTTCAATCTGCTCGTGCTATAGAGTCAGCTAGTTTTGTGAATTAGTGACAAATGAAACATATAGCATTTCACAGATAGGAAATCTCACATATTCTCTCATTTGCTAAATATAATGTGCTGTACAGGAAGGTATTTTCTTGGGACTCTTTAAGATGCTTCTATATTGAAAAATCATCCCGTGTGGATATATATCGCTTTCAGTTCCTTCTTTGTAAAGGCAGGCATGCATAGAAATCATTAGGAGCTGTAGGACTCTCTTATCTCTGCACCTTCTTTGTTGAAAAGCTTTCACAAGTGTCTAGCAGGAGATCAAGTGGGAGCAGAATATGAACACTTCACTTTGCTGCTATACAATTCTAACAGTAAGAATGAGGCCATTGTGGGATTACTTGAGTGTGCTCGAGTCTCAGGGTAAGTAAACACTGTATAATAGACAATATGATCCACGGCTTTACATACAGAAGGTGCTCTGTGTGAGCCTCCTGGCTGCAAAACCGAAGCAAATGTATCACAAATATCTATACAAAAATGGAATTTAATTAGTTATATTTCATTCACTAAGTTGGTGCATCCGGTGCAAAGTACTGGACCATTCCCTTGGGTGAGGCAGTGCTGGCTATTTTTTTTTATTCAACATTATATATATATTTATAGTTCGCCTCAACAATCATTTATAATATGGTGGGCAAAAGAGCGATAGAAGCCTCCACCATACAGAATACAGTAAATAAATAGTACATCCGTGTTCACATTTGAATGTCTAAAACAAGTTAAAAAACCTGCTTCCAGCTCAGAATTCCGAGAAAAACAGTTATTATACTGCATTCTGGGAAGCTGAGCCGGGACATGCAAATGTGCCCACAAATGCCTCGCTCATCAATCCGTAGTCATTATCAAACTTGGCTTCCTATAAGATGTGTATTACACAGCTTTAATGCAAAGCCAAGGTTGGATTAAACACAAGCTGAGTATCCTATCCATGTGCAGCTGTTTCAAGCTTACTGGCTATCATCAGCATGGAGCGGGATCTCAGCCTGTGTTTATTCCAGCCTTGGCTTTGCATTAAAGCTGTGTAATACAGCATGCATAAGCTTAAAGGAAGCCATGTTTGATAATGGCTATGGATTGAAGAGCGAGGCATTTGTTGGCACATTTGCATGTCCCGGCTTAGCTTCCCAGAATGCACTGTAACAACTGTTTTTCTCGGAAATCTGAGCTGGAAGCAGGTCTTTTAACTTGTTTTAGACATTCAAATGTGAACACAGATGTACTATTTATTTACTATATATATATATATATATATATATATATATATATATATATATATATATATATAATTGTATTATTTGATCATGTGTATATATATATATATATATATATATATATATATATATATATATATAGTAATTAAAATAACTGAATTTAAATCTGTGATTTGCTAAAAATTGCTCTCTTCATCAAATATTAGCCGTGTCACAGCCATAACTGAATTATTTTATTTTTGTTATTGCTTTGGGGAAGGTAACTTGAACTACATTAGCTTAATAAGGTAATACAGTGGGTGTAAAGCAAGGCAGCAAATTACACTGAAGCAGTGGCTATGGGGCAAATTATAATGCTAAAAGTCATTACAAGTCACAATGCTAAAGCATTTCATCGTACAGTACCCAGCACAGCTTTTGACGCCACGTTGGATGGGTACATGCAGCTATCTCCATGGTATAGGGCCTGATAACTAATTACTGGACTTCCTAAATTCATTAAAGCCTCTAGTGGAGAGGAGGAAGTCCTGTTGTTACTATTATCATTATTATTCAATTATGTTTGTGCAAACAGAGGCTCATGCAGACAGACTAATGGACCAGGCATTGCGTGAGACGTGACTGACAGGAACCACGTTCCCAAAATCCCACTGCGCCGATACATCATAGTGCAGAGGAATGTCAGCAGATTTATTGTGGCATCCTTGTATATTGTAACATAAAGCTTTGGGATCTACTTATTTTACAGTCCTCTTAATTTGCGATACCCACACAATGTTCGCCATGCTTCACATTTAAACGTGTTGCACAACAAAAACACCAGTGCCTAGGATCCAGCCGAGCCCCGGCTAAGCTAAAACCTGCCCCCCACTCACTTACTTTTCCCCTTGTTTGCATCCCTGGTGGGATACGTGCCTACGTGCAGTCTAAACATACCGGGGAACGTAAGAGATGAGTCTTGCTGGCGTTATCAGCATCTTGGGCCTGGTCCCTTGGTTAATTAGTGGACAATAAGAGAGACTCAAGGGAGAGGGAGGTTTAAGTTGGGTATGTGGACTTGTTGTATGATACCTATTTAATGTCTGTTCAGTCCGCTATATAACTGCTCACCCTTCCGCAATACAGTATTTTCTATCATGACACACGTCTCCCCTTCTCTCTTATTTCTTGCACTTCTTTCCCACACAGACCTACTATTCTCCATGCTCAGACAGTGAAATATTAATATAGTCCTCAACATCTCACTCACATCAGTAAGCAATGTTAGTTACCTATAGGCACCCATCTACCTTTACCATAAAGTCAGTAAAAAATTACCAAAGAGTTAAAAGTGCTTGAAGGGTCTAGAATAAATCCTATACGTGATGTTTGTATACAAATCTTGTCAGATACATATCAATTATAATAGTTGTCAATCTGTGAGGGACGCAGTTGTGGGGGTGGAGGCCCGCAGGACTTAGCTGCAATGAGCGCCGAATGCACACAATACTTTTCGACAAACAATATTTTACTAATTTAACTGCCGAACCTAGAAAGACCACCAAACAACGCCAAATACTAAAATTACCTTACACACTCACACACAGCACAGGGGGAGAGCCAGGGAGCCTGTGAGTGAGGTTGCAAGTTAATTTGAGGTATATTTGGGGTTTTGTGATGATCGAAATTCGTCTAAGCGAGAGAAAAAATGGCGGACGGAAAATTTGAAATGGATGAAAACGAGGACGAAGGCAGTAAAAAAGAGCACCAAGCCAGTAACATTTAACACAATCCAGTAACACTTAACCCAAGTCAGTAACTTTTAACCCAAGGCAGCAACATTTAACCCAAGGCAGTAACACTTAACCCAAGGCAGTAACACTTAACCCAAGCCAGTAACACTTAACCCAAGGCAGTAACACTTAACCCAAGACAGTAACACTTAACACAAGACAGTAACACTTAACCCAAGGCAGTAACGCTTAATCAAAGGCAGTAACACTCATCAACTACACAGGGGCAGAGGCTCGCGATGAGCACCAAAGGTGTTCATTGGAAAGCACCAAAGTAGATGGAGGGAAAGGCTCTCAATGAGCGCCGAAGGTGCTCAGAGGGGGCAGAGCAACGCATTGTGTGGCAAACAGCATTCCCAGCCTTAACATTTTCTTGCCGTCACTTTTGACGGGCAAGTCGCTAGTTTATATATGCTCTTCAGTCTAAGTATGTATATACTAGCCAACCAATTACAAATAGAAACATGTACTTCAATAGATCAATGATGGGGAAATTGTTCCTACAACAGTCCAGGATTTTTGTGTCTCTCTGCTTGTGTATTCAGGTTCTCTCCAACTGAGTCCAGGTGAGTTACTCTGTTTTATTCATTCTGATTGACCCACCTGGGCTCAAGCAGAGAAATACTAAAATCCTGGACTGTTAGCGGCCCTCATAGGACAGAGTTATCCACCAACACACAGATAAAGATGAATAATTGGAATCTATTCCACCAACCTTCCTGCAAGCTAAATGAGTAATCTGAGGTCTCCATGAACAAGAATTGTCTCAGGCATTTGGTCCTGGCAATGTCCTTAAAGTATATTGAACTGTCCATTTCAACAATTTCTGTTCTGTTTTCCAAGGATATAACCCATTGTTCCAAAATGTATATACAATGATAGAAGAAAGAGGACACAACTGAGAAGACTTACAGTGCTATACATGGAATATAAAGTTACAGACAATGACATCATCATTAAAAGGGTCCTCAAAAACCGCGCAGATGAAGAGAGCTCGCACTTCGTTCCAGGACTCAGTGACGTAAGCTTATAAAATAAAGCACAGAAAAGTAATAGATAATATATATAGTAAAATCAGGAAACCTTCCATATCCCTTTAATAATAGTTGCTAGTTGATAATAAACATATACCCTTTATTATTATCATCGTCACAATTAATCGCCGCTGCAGTCCTGTGATTAGAACAGAGAGCGAGGTGATGGTTATGTATGCCTAAAATTGAAAACATTTTCCCCCTATTCTGAATATATATATTTATTTATTTATATGTATTTATTTAATATATATCTCCCCTTCTGGATCGCCACCTTTTTGTGTTGAAGTGGCTTGTGTACTTCAATGAAGCTGTCTACCATGTAGGGTCACTGAAGTTGGGCAGGTCATAACAAGAGGTCAGGTCATAACATAATGAGAGATCAGACAAACCACGGTCCACTGGAGAAGGAACTGACACCCACACCAGTATCTTTGCCAAGATAACCTTATGGATGAACACAACCATGCAACAAGATATGCCTGGCGTGCTGCGGTCCATAGGGTCACGTAGAGTTGAATATGACTGGACAACTAAACAACAACAACAATATATATATATATATATATATATATATATATATAAAATATCACAACCTGCTTCTTCAACGGGGCTTGACAAGAACCTAGTTCAAGCCTCAAGCCTACCCCAGCAGGATCATGTAGTTCTTACTACCTCTGGTACAGAAGATGGCCTCAGGATATCAGGAACACCATATAATCCCTTATAATTAGGATTAATGCACAGAAAGACACTTACACTTTGTTTATGTAAGTAGATACCACTGTATACCTTTATTAATTGGCACATTTTATACAAGTTTCTGGCACACAGGCTGACCAATCAGTAAGCCCCTTGCTTACTGGGGAAACGCCTGTACCTCTGAGGAAATCACATAGTTACATAGGGCCTCATTCTATTATCGGGCGTAAAATGGCCGCAAGGCTGCGATTCCTTGCGGGGGTTCCGTTATCTTGGAATTCAATTATACGGCCCTGCAAGGATCTCCCCTTACGGCCGGCCGTATATCTTGCAACCGGCTGTAAGCTCCGAAAAATGTAAACGCAAAAATAAATTCAAGCCTGCACTGTACAGCTCTGTAAATGCTAGGGATCATATTGGGGGACATGAGGATTAATAGTAACCCACTCTCAAGCTTGCACATCAGCCCAAATCCGAGTTTACATTAACTGTTTATTTTCCGGCCGCAGCGTGGGCGGGTCTGAGGTGCTCCAAGCACTCTGGACTTTTTACATGGATATTTGACATATATAAAAAATTTACGGATTTGAGTATAGGGGAATGTTGTGCTATTTTTGCTAACACCTACAATCACTTGATAGTCTCCTCAGAGTGCAGGATGGCTTTATTTGGGCTATATTATGTGCTTAATTGGTGCTAGCGAGACCTTTTTGCTGCAAGTAAGCTGCGGCTCGGTTTTAGCCTTGCAGAGAGGGTTCCCGGAGCAATTGAATAGCAAACAGGATTTTTTTGCTGCCGAAACTCTTGCGGCCGTTTTAGATCAAAGGCTTTCGGAATCCCTGGCCGGAGGGGAATAGAATAGCCGAATAGCTTGCCGCCGGTCCTTGCGGCCCCGCATCTCCTACGGCCGATAATAGAATGAGGCCCATAGTATTTAAGGTTGAAAAAAGACTTTCGGTCCATCAAGTTCAACCTTTTAAGATCTCCTCTGATCTGCAATATGCGGATTAACTATCACATACTGTTGATTGTATTACCTCTCACCATTTGCTGTAAATGCTCAGACTTTTAATCTGCTCAAGACCCCCTGTGTTTGTTTATTTAGGTGGGGTTGAGCATCACCAGATAACAATACTGTAACATAAAAGGCCTTAATCTTATTTAGGTGGGGGCTGATGCAATGGCCTGCAGAATAGCTAAAATTTTATGCAGAGTATAAACCAAGATACATACAATATAACAGAGTAAACATATTTTAACCCATTAGCAATAAAAAAAAGACATAACTTTAACCATAAACAGGATAACTTGTTCTCGGTCCAGGCCCAAGCCATAGTCCAAAACAGTCCAGGCCCTTAGGCATGACAATATATATATATAGTAAATAAATAGTACATCTCTCTTCACATTTGAATGTCTAAAACAAGTTTAAAAACCTGCTTCCTGCTCAGAATTCCAAGCTAAACAGTTATTACACTGCATTCTGGGAATTTGAACTGGGACATGCAAATGTGCCCACAAATGCCTCGCTCTTCAATTCTTAGCCATTATCAAACATGGCTTCCTTTAAGCTTATGCATGCTGTATTACACAGCTTTAATGCAAAGCCAAGGTTGGATTAAACACAGGCTGAGTATCCAATCCATATACAGCTGTTTCAAGCTTACTGGCTATCATCAGAATGGAGTGGGATCTATATATAGTAAATAAATAGTACATTTGTGTTCACATTTGAATCTCTAAAACAAGTTAAAAAGACTTGTTTCATGCCCAGAGTTCCGAGAAATACAGTTATTACACTGCATTCTGGGACATGCAGATGTGCCCACAAAGGCTTCGCTCTTGCAATCCATAACCTAACCAAACATGGCTTCCCTTAAGCGTATGCCCGCTGTTTCATATATATATATATATATATATATATATATATATATATATATATATATATATATAGTTAAAGGAATTTAGCTCTTTGTATCTTTTTTACTGAAACCCCCAAGTTGTCTTTTGAGACATCTAAACCTGAAAGTCATTTTGATGTCCTCCATGTTAATGACATTTCTGACATAATAAACAGAAGCTATTAATACAAATCTTGATTGAAATGTGAACTTCAGGTAAATAGAAAAGTGTATGAGACAGCTGTGTTTGTTACTAGTAATTAGTGATCGCCAAATGTCCCTGACAGCAGGAGACATTTATCCTCATATTGCTAATCCCTTAGGCACATATTATAGTAACAAATCTATTTTCCCTTCTCTTTAGTCACTCTCTGGCAGCTCGCTTGCCTGGTTATTTTTTTTTATTCAGTTTTAATTACATCTCCCTGTTTGTGACACAAACACTTATGTATTTTGGGTAGGTTCCTGGAATTTCCTACAAAAAAAATTAAGTGATAATACTTAGGGAAAATGAGTTTGTATTAAATTGTAAGTATTGTCAATAGACAGTAATATAGAAATCAAGGTCAGGTTTATGCTCAGGTCAAGAAGACCTAGGCTTAAGGAAAATTATATGAAGAGGCATTGAGAAGTTATTAAGGGCTGCACTTTGTATAAAAATACTCTCCCGTCTATGGGCCCTATTCTATTAGAAGCCCGTAAATGCCTCAAACTCACTCAGATTTGGCTACAGTGTTTTTTTCTCTAAATGTTTAGATGTATTCTATTGACTCCAGCTCGCAATTTGCCTCCTTAAGCCTATACGTCGTAATCCCTGCCTTTTTAGGTTTCAGGGGATGACCATATCATCTGACAATATTTAAGTAAGCCTGTAATTTACTTCTTAGATACAGCCAATAGTAAAATAGTAAAACATGGAAGTTACACGTAATCTGCAATCGGAGGCTTAGAATTAATTATTGCCAATCAGTAATATTTGCTGATCAGGCTCACAATCTATCAATCTATAAAATGCATTAGAGCATCTGTTTTAGTCCATGTGTGTTTCATGATATGTATTAACCCCTTGCATCCCAGGATCGATATCACTACAAAATAACATTTAATAAAAACATTTTTTAATTGCATATTTGTGGGTTTGAGCCTGTTTTGCAATTAATTCTAATGTCATTCCATGCCTTCCTGTGCTTTTAAAGTACAGTATTGTGTGTATGAATTGCTGTTACAGCTTTAATAAGTGTTTAAAAAGCCCTTGTGAATCCTATTTAGTATTGTAATATTTTTGACAGAAACTTGATATTTTTTTCCGTTGCGGCTTAGACCTTATTTGTACGGTAGCGCTACGGGTCTAATAAAATATTGATTTTGAGTAACTTATTTTTTAAAGCTCCTAACATTCAAGCTCTGCTAAATCCTAAGGCCGGTTTTGTGTCTTTTTGGCTGGTCTGTAGTGATTGTGGGCGGGGAACTCATTATCAGATTGCAAATAGCTAATAGAATATGTGGCAATATTATGAGCAGTTTTAAGTTTGTATAATGTTACAAATTGGGCAATAGAACAGGGTCCTATGTTCAGCACTGGGTAGTTCAACTGTATTATAGATGTCATTGTAGCTAGAGATAGAAGGTACATTGGGTCAGACTAGTGCACAATGAACAATAACAAGAGATTGCTTAAGGGGCATCTAAAACCGAGAGGGGGGTTGTAAGGGGCATCTAAAACCGAGAGGGGGATGTAAGGGGCATCTATTACCGATAGGGAGATGTAAGGGGCATCTATTACCGATAGGGAGATGTAAGGGGCATCTATAAATGAGTGGGGGAATGTAAGGGGCATCTATAACCGAGAATCTATAACTGAGAGGGGGGATGTAAGGGGCATCTATAACTGAGAGGGGCATGTAAGGGGCATCTATAACTGAGAGGGGCATGTAAGGGGCATCTAAAACCGAGAGGGGGGAAGTAAGGAGCATCTATAACCGATAGGGGCATGTAAGGGGCATCTATAAACGAGTGGGGGGATGTAAGGGGCATCTATAAGCGAGAATCTATAACTGAGAGGGGGGATGTAATGGGCATCTATAACTGAGTGGGGAGATGTAAGGGGCATCTATAACCGAGTGGGGGATGTAAGGGGAATCTAAAACTGAGAGGGGAGATGTAAGGGGCATCTATAACCGAGAGGGGGATGTAAGGGGCATCTATAACTGAGAGGGGCATGTAAGGGGCATCTAAAACCGAGTGGGGGATGTAAGGGGAATCTAAAACTGAGAGGGGAGATGTAAGGGGCATCTATAACTGAGAGGGGCATGTAAGGGGCATCTATAACTGAGAGGGGCATGTAAGGGGCATCTAAAACCGAGAGGGGGGAAGTAAGGAGCATCTATAACCGATAGGGGCATGTAAGGGGCATCTATAAACGAGTGGGGGGATGTAAGGGGCATCTATAAGCGAGAATCTATAACTGAGAGGGGGGATGTAATGGGCATCTATAACTGAGTGGGGAGATGTAAGGGGCATCTATAACCGAGTGGGGGATGTAAGGGGAATCTAAAACTGAGAGGGGGGATGTAAGGGGCATCTATAACCATGTGGGGGATGTAAGGGGCATCTAAAACCGAGAGGACGGATGTAAGGGGTATCTATAACCGAGAATCTATAACCGAGACGGGGGATGTAAGGGGCATCAATAACCAAGTGGGGGCATGTAAGGGGCATCTATAACCTAGTGGGGGATGTAAGGGGAATCTAAAACTGAGAGGGGAGATGTAAGGGGCATCTATAACTGAGTGGGGAGATGTACGGGGCATCTATAACCAAGTGGGGGTTGTATGGGGCATCTATAACTGAGTGGGGAGATGTAAGGGGCATCTATAACCGAGTAGGGAGATGTTAGGGCCTCTATAATCAAGAGGGGGTAAGTAAGGGGAATCTAAAACCGAGAGGGGAGATGTAAGGGGCATCTATAACCATGTGGGGGGATGTAAGTGGCATCTATAACCGAGTGGGAAGATGTAAGGGGCGTCTATAATCGAGAGGGAGATGTAAGGGGCATCTATACCCGAGTGGGGGGAAGTAAGGGGCATCTATAACCGAGTGGGGAGATGTAAGGGGCATCTATAACCAAATGGGGGGATGTAAGGGGCATCTATACCCGAGTGGGGGGAAGTAAGGGGGATCGATAACCTAGAGGGGGATGTAAGGGGCATATATAACCAAATGGGGGGAAGTAAGGGGCATCTATAACCAAGTGGGGGGATGTAAGGGGCATCTATAACCGAGTGGGGAGATGTAAGGGGCATCTATAACCGAATGGGGGGAAGTAAGGGGCATCGATAACCAAGTGGGGGTATGTAAGTGGCATCTATAACCAAGTGGGGAGATGTAAGGGGCATCTATAACCAAGTGGGGAGATGTAAGGGGCATCTATAACCAAATGGGGGGATGTAAGGGGCATCTATACCCGAGCGGGGGGAAGTAAGGGGCATCTATAACCTAGAGGGGGATGTAAGGGGCATATATAACCAAATGGGGGGAAGTACGGGGCATCTATAACCAAGTGGGGGGATGTAAGGGGCATCTATAACCGAGTGGGGAGATGTAAGGGGCATCTATAACCGAATGGGGGGAAGTAAGGGGCATTGATAACCAAGTGGGGAGATGTAAGTGGCATCTATAACCAAGTGGGGAGATGTAAGGGGCATTTGGGAGAGTGGACACATTTTTTAAATCCCTCTAGAGCAGGGATACATAAGTTCAGTCCTGGAGAGCCGCACATAGGCCACGATTTGAAAATATAGCTTCTGCGTACAGGTGAGACTGCCGCTACTTCAATCATCCTGATTGACTCACCTGTGCACAAAAAGGAAATCCTCAAATCCCGGCCTGTGTATGTCTCTCTAGAAGCAAATTTGCCTACCTCTGCACTACAGGCTAAACAGTGATGGGTCACTTTAAGATATTTTCTTTTTCAGCATAATGCAGTATAAGAGCTTTCCATGTTAAATTTATTTTTTACTTTACCGTTTATTAACATTGAAAATACAAGTGCAAACAGCAGCAAAATAGAGCTTTAGACAGAAAATATAATTTAAAAACACAGTTTACCTCATTAATGGCCACGGTTGTGCCCCTCCTCACTTCTTTCATTATTCTGATTCATAGACACTGATCAAGTCTCTTTCTAAGCCTTAAACAAGTTTAAATCTTCCAGCTTCTTTTCAGATTTTCTTAAGACAGTGATAGAGGTGGGGAGGGGTGAGCTAAAAATAGGTTTACATGAAAATTGCTTACACTGGCCCTTTAAGTGAGCTGTGCTCAGGAACGGATATCATCAAACCTGTCGATGGGCCTTAAAGGGACACTAAAGTCATACATTTATTATTATTCATTAAAAAGAGTAGGTTTTACACATGACAAAAGTTGTTTTGCATGGAAAATGAGTGCAGTAAATGTTAAAAAAACACATCTTTGTTACAACTGCTTTTATAAATAAAATCAGGACTACCTCCTATTTTGTAGTTGGTTCATATTCAGCCAGTATAAGGAGTAGATGATTGTTCCATTGTTGTTGTTCAGTCATGTCCAACTCTCCGTGACCTCATGGACCATAACACACCATGCTGATCTACTCAGTATTCATGTCAGAGATACTGGAGTGGGTTTCCAGTTTATTCTCCAGTGGGCCACAGCATACAGCTCCTGGTATTCCTAGGTGGTCTCCCAACTAAGTACTGACCAGGCCCAACCCTGCTTGGCTTCAGGGTGGTGTGACCTCTTGGTTCCCCGACCTGAGACCGAAGAGAGCAGGAGGAACATGGACAAATGAAATCACCACCAAGTCCCATAATTATGTGAAACCAAAGAATAAAGCTTAATTGTATATTAATGTTAATAAACTAGGGTCTATATCTATTATTTATCCAACAGAAACTGTAGGTGCATCTAATCACTATGAACCACGGATCACTGCTCTTCTACGTCAGTAACTCTGTGATTTATAGGACTTTAACTCAACCCTCTCATCTACATACTAATAACTTACATTAACATAAGACATATGGGATACATAACGCTGCTTTTCAATTTCCTCATACATGGGATCTTGCAGCAATACTGGCCACTGACCCATAATCTAGGGGACAATACCAAGCCAAAAATAACTATATATGTATATAGAAAATAAATAGTACATCTGAATGTCTAAAGCAAGTTAAAAAAACCTGCTTCCAGCTCAGAATTCTGAGAAAAAAAACAGTTATTACACTGCATTCTGGGAAGCTTAGCCGGGACATGCAAATGTGCCCACAAATGCCTCGCTCCTCAATCCATAGCCATTTTCAAGCATGGCTTTCTTTAAGCTTAACCCTGCTGTATTACACAGATTTCATGCAAAGCCAAGTTGAGAATCTGAGCCACATATATATATATATATATATATATAAATATATATATATATATATATATATATATATATATATAAACTTATCGGTATATGTATATATATATATATATATATATATATATATATATATATTACACATTTTAGTCCTAGAAATGTTGGTAAAGCAACATGGAGGAAGGAGATGCACGTGCGCTCATGCACCCAGGGGCAGCTAAGGAGTTTGTGCCTGGGGCGCCAGAAATAAAGTTACGGCACTACCTGACCAGCAGGGGCTGCTTTGTATCATTAGATATCACTAGTATCATAACTTTAGATAATCGCCCTCTTCACTGACACAGACTCACTTATGGGGCTATTAGGAGGGCTTTCTCTCTAAAACTACATGTAAATGTCCAAAAAACTCTTGTCACATTCTTTGAAGTTATGTGATTTTAAACCACTTAATGATTGGCATCTAACGACACATAGACGCTGGGCTTGATGGCGTTTTTTTGGGCTCGGTATTGTCCCCTAGATTATGGGTCAGTGGCCAGTGATTACATATTGCTGCAAGATCACATGTATGTAGAAACAGAAAAGCTGTGTTAGGTATCCCATATGTCTTATGGGAATGTTAGTTAGAAACATGTGTTTACATTACAACTAAAGTTGTGATTATGTATTAATTAGCATGCACAGAGATGTTTTGTTAATTAACTGTCAGTGACCATTTAAAGAAACACTAAAGTGCCATTTTTATAATATGCTCTTTTAAAAAAACTTTAATTTATAACTACTATATTTAGGTTTGCTTTTATCGGAGGAGACGCTTGCTTCATTATTCACTAGGTACACCTTAGATACAAGTGTGATCTCTATTCCATTGTGTTTAAAGACTGCCACAATGTTGTGGAATTTATAATAGGATTAAATGGATGTGCAACTTACAACAGAATCACCCTCCCAGGTGACAATTAAGGACAGCGATTGGTTGCCCATAATAAAGGATTAGGATGGCCTAAAATGATTGGGGGAAACTTAGTGATAGGGGTAGGAGGAATTTTGTCACAGCATTATCATGGAGCTTGCCCACATTATGTGGTATGAGTGGTTGGATGTGGTTTGGCGATGTCGGCACGCCTCTTGTAGCATGGGGTCCCCTTGAGGTATTCATCTTACGGGGGGCAAGCACCACTCCATTTTCCTTTGGATTGGAAGTATGGGAGTTTTCAGTCTTGCACAGCACTTTGGGGAAAGCTCTATGGACACCGGATTCTAAGCTCAAACACAGGGCCCTCCATCTTTGTAATGTGTTAATATTGTTTTGCCTTGTTCACAACTTATATATAGCGCTACAGAATATGTTGGCGTATTAGAAATAAATGCTAATAATAATAATTGTTAAAGGATATTGGTTAATAAAATAAGCTGTGCGTTTATTGGGTGGTATTAAGTCTTGGGGAATCCTTAGCTGACAATGCCATGGTCAAGATATAATGTATACAATAATTAAAAGGGTTATTTTTCATTCATGTTTTTGTTTTTCAAATATCAAGACTACTTTTTCAAAAGAGTTATCTATAAACAAGGCCGGATTTACACCCCTAGACACAGCAGCTTCCCTCATTCCTCTTGTAACTCTCTAGTTCCAGGTGTTTGCCCCCTAGTGAACTGCAGTATTAACATTTATGCCAAGGAACATTTTGAAGTGGGAAATGAGGCGCCCTTCATAGTGCAGCAGCATTAGGCGGCTGCCTAGTTGGCCTAATGAGAAATCTGGCCATGGCTTCATTGGTACATATCATTCTACCATTGGGTCCCTGGATGAGAAGACTCAATATGAAGAGTAGAAGCAGGGTTGTCTTTGTTTACCCATATTGGCCACCTCCTGCTGTCAATAACCCTTCTGGCTGTTCTTCCCCTTGGACCCAGTATCCAAATGCATCCTTATCCTTTATATATGGTAGATCTATTTTATTCCTAGTGATGCATTTCGACATCTTGCTTCTTTATAGCATCATATTAAACATCAGAGCAATTTAATACCAGTCACAATAAATAACTATCATATAGATTGATATTATTATTATATGTTAATGATTTGGCCATAAAGCATGCCTGTTCTGTAGTATATAGTATCTGCCGGTCCTCTCTCTAAATGGCGGGGCAGTGCACTATTTCATCACAGGTTGTTAATTTTCTATGTACCTCTCAGTGAGAACACGAAAAACTATGGAGAGCTTGTTAATTTTTCTGTTGTAATTACAATTAATGAATTTCACCCAATTACACTTCATTACGGCTTTATATTGTGGCTGTGAATTATAGAGCTATTAATATTGATTGGACAAGGGCT
Organism: Discoglossus pictus; assembly: GCA_027410445.1. NCBI lineage: Eukaryota > Metazoa > Chordata > Amphibia > Anura > Alytidae > Discoglossus > Discoglossus pictus. The sequence goes on along the minus strand of CM050165.1, from coordinate 21,937,234 downwards.
GATTTTTTTATTCCCCACTCCATATTTATAGCCTTTCTTTATGTTTATCTAGGACAGAAACTCCTGTTGAAATATAATTATTATGTTGCTACAAATAAGCCGATATTTCACTCAATAAATAAGAAAAGTAACTGGAATACCCAATGAGCAGAAAATAATACATTATTTATAGTTAATTATTGTGTGCCTTTAGGATGTAACACAGGTATTAAAGAGTTAACAGCTTCATTGTTTAATGAATATTCAATTTGCATCTCATTTTCCGCTAATTGAAACTGAGCCTTCAGAAGTGGCACTTTTTCAGAATAATTTAATTTTTGTGTTCCTGTCTTCCCCCTTATTCATTAGAGTATAAATGTGTTGGTACAAAGATAAGCCCCAAATCTAACCTGTATAATGTGCACTTTAGGTACTTTACAAACTCTCGAATTACCCAAAATGTAGAATCTCATCAAAATGAAGTTGTTAAATGGAAAATGTTTTCTAAATAATATCCATGATGATTCAGTACCTAGAATTTGAACACTTTTTTATGGCAAATATGTGATTTGATCAATACTTTTAGTTCTGCAGACACATTGGGCCTTATTCAATTGCAATTTGGCCAACTGAATAGGGCTCTATATAAGCACACAGCATATTTTTTTTACAGAAGTTTTTAGTTAGTGAACTTCTATCCAAAAGCAAGGTCTTCACTAACTAAAAACTTGGCCAAATCGCAATTGAATGAGGCCCTTTGTATGCATGAGCTACAGAGGGCGGAGCTTTGTAAGGGATTTTTGGAAGGTTTCAGTGAGTAAAACAGAGCATTTAAGCACTTGTCACTAAAATAAATTATGTTTAAATAAACAAATAAACAATTAGGAAGTTGAAATTAATATTAAAAACTGGTAACCTTCCATGTCCCCTTAGGAGTGGTATTTGTTATACATAATGGGCCTCATTCAATTGCTATTTGGCCAAGTGAATAGGGCTCTAAATAAGCACATTGCATATATTTTTTAAAGAAGTTTTTAGTTAGTGAAAACCTTGCTTTTGGATAGATGCTTACTAACTAAAAACTTCTTTAAAAAATATATGTTATGTGCTTATTTAGAGCCCTATTCCATTGGCCAAATCGCAACTGAATGTGTTCACATTTGAATGTCTAAAACATGTTAAAAAACTTGTTTCCTGCACAGAATTCAGAGAAATACAGTTATCTCATTGCATTCTGGGAGCCTGGCAGGGACATGCAAATATGCCAACTGAGGCTTCGCCGTAAAACCATAAATATTTTCAACATGGCTTCCTTTAAACTAATGCCTGCTGTATTACACAGCTTTTTTGCAAAGCTCAAGGAGGATTAAGCATAAGCCAGGGATCCTACCCACGGACAGCCGTTTCAAGGTTACAGCCTTTTATCAGCGTGGGGCCGGTTCCTAGCTTGTGTTGAGGACCTTATGAGTAGGTAGTTCACCATAACAATCATTTAATTTATGGTGGGTAAAAGAGCGATAGAAGCCTCCACCGTACATTAAATAAATAGTACATCTGTGTTCACATTTGCAAATCTAAAACAAGTTAAAAAAAATAGTTTCATGGTCAGAATTCCGAGAACCAGAGTTGTTACACGGCATTCTGGGAGCCTGGGCAGGGACATGCATTTGTGCCCACAAAGGCTTCGCTTTTAAATCCATAACCATTACATACATGGCTTCCTTTGATATACTGGAACTTGCAGGGTAAAAATCAAACCATACTCCTGCAGAAATGTAAATGCCCCTCTCACTCACATATATCCTCTAAGTAACACAGATTTCTCCAGGGACCAAAAGTTGAATTGAAAATGTTTGTGTAATTTATAGGCAGCTTTATGGGATTTTCGGTGCCTAATTATATCCGACTCTCTGTGTCCCTATGGACTGCAGCACAGCAAGCGCAATCTCTGGCTGTGCTTATCCATAAGGATTTCTTGGTAAATATACTGGAGTGGGTTGCCGGTTCCTTCTCCAGTGGACCATGATTTGTCTGACTTCTCTGCTATGACCTGCCCATCTTGGGTGGCCCTACATGGTATAGCTCACATTGAAGTAAATAAGCCCCTTCACCATGACATGGTAGTGATCCAGACGGGGATCCTTTACTATTTTTGTCCTCAAAACTTCAGTAGAGAAGATAAATAGTATTCCTTAAAGCTTCCAGTAGTCTAACATCAGAGCATGACCTTGTTTAAATTTCATTCTTTCTCGGAAATATGCTGCTTTCTTGTACTTTAACAAATCCCTTGATGTATTTCAAATATTCTGTCATTTCTCTCCTCCAGTTCTCTCTTCCAAGCTTTGCATACAAAGATAGTCAGTATTATTTAATATATTGGGTCCAGCCAATATGCCAAGAGGAATAGAGGTATAAGTACGTATAGCAAATAATAATACATCAGGAGACAAATCACATCACATGTATTGCTTAATCATTTTAGCATATATCATATATCATTATAATTTTTAAATATGTTCTATATATATATATATATATATATATATATATATATATATATATACCGTATATACTCGAGTATAAGCAGACCCGAGTATAAGCCGAGGCACCCATTTTACCACAAAATACTGGGTAAAATAAGTGACTCGAGTATAAGCTGAGGGTGGGAAATGTGCTGCCCCCTGTGTCCCTCTTGTGCCCTCTGTGTCCCCCTATCTCTCCGTGTCTCTTCTCCCCTCTTCCTTCACTGTGTCTCTTCTTCCCTCTCCCTTCCCTGTGTCTCTTCTCCCCTCTCCCTTCCCTGTGTCTCTTCCAACCTCTCCCTTCCCTGTGTCTCTTCCCCCCTCCCTTATCACCCTCCTCAACCCCACTCCTCAACCTCCCTCCTCATCCTCAACCTCCCTCCTCATCCACAACCTCCCTCCTCATCCTCAACCTCCTCCTCATCCTCCCTCCTCATACTCAACCTCCCTCCTCATCCTCAACCCCCTCCTCAACCTCCCTCCTCATCCTCAACCCCCTCCTCAACCTCCCTCCTCAACCCCCCCATCCTCAATCCTCCATCCTCATCCTCTCTCCTCAACCCCCCCATCCTCATCCTCTCTCCTCAACCCCTCAACCTCAAACCCCCTCCTCAAACCCTCCTCCCCAACCTCCCTCCTCATCCTCAACCTCCCTCCTCAACCTCCCTCCTCAACCCCCCCATCCTCAACCCCCTCCTCAGCCTCAACCCTCCTCAACCTTAAAAAAACCCGGTCTATGCTAATGACGCCGGGTCAAGGAGCGGAGGACATAGCACAAGCAGGTAAGTGAGGGGAGAGGGGGGAGGTATTTAGGGGGTTTAGGTGGAGGAGGGTGGGTTTATGCTGAGGAAGGGGGTTTAGGTTGAGGAGGGGGGAGGGAAAAGAGACACACGGGGGGGTAGAAACACACGGGGGGGGTTGAGAGACACGGGGGAGAGTGACTCGAGTATAAGCCGAGGGGGCCCTTATTTGCCTTAAAAAAAGGGCTGAAAAACTCGGCTTATACTCGAGTATATACGGTATATACAGTATACAGTATATATATATATATATATATATATATATATACTTTTTTTTATCATATTGGTTGGTCAATCTACAAAATAAAACAGAAAAATTAAGAAACTTTTCAATGATACTCTAACGTCTGAATACAAGAGCCAAGACTTACAGACCTATGAAATTACCTGAATGTGTAAAACCGTAGCCCGTAACGTAGCCCGCAAGACTTACGGCTATTAAATTGACTACGTAAAGCAACCCGCCAACGATTTGCGGGTTAAGGGCAAAAAAAGGCTACAGGACGTGGAAATTGGAACTGCGCGCCCACAAGTTATTTGTTCTCTCAAGCCCGTAACTGCTACGTTCCAATTCTGCTATTGCAAAAAATCCACTGGCGTTCAAACCTGTAACACGCAAATGGAGCCAAAATGCCAACGGGTACTAGAGTGGACTCGCAAGGGGGTTAAAGTCCTATCTGTAGCACTGTAAATGCCAATATACACACACTACTGTACTTATATTAAAGGGAAAGTGATGTTAGGTATTAGAATTAATAGTACAATATTCTCAAGCTTGCAAATCTGCAATATAAAATACATTATTTTGTGTTTATTTTCTGTGTTATATCGATCTCGGCAATCAATGTGTTAATACATATAATGGAACTCACATGGACCAGAATATCATATTTACTGATTTATTAATATTACATTGTTTCTGGAATGTGAGTCCGATTGTAACTCGTAATTGAAACTCGTAAGGCTTTGAAATCTAACCACCATTTTTTAGTGACATAATGATGACGATCTCATTTGATATTGGCTCTGTCTAAACCCATAACTACGGGTTTGACTAATTGATCATGTTCACGGCCGCACATCCAACCGGCACAAGAATGGTTTACGGGTTTTGCGTCTCAAGTACGTAACTCGTGCCATGGCCTTTTTAATAGCTCTGTAATGCAGCCGAATTTCAAGCCCGTAGGCTTTGCGGATGTGCCGATGCCGATACCTGCTTCAAATTTAATGTGGCTGATAATGACTTAAAGTTAATTCTGACCATAAGAACACTGTTACAGTTGGCATAAATATAAAATGTGCTCAAGATGTTCCCATGTGGCTACCGTGCCCCCTGTAACATTCAAACAGATCCTCTCTAAGAAATCCGTTTTTATGGGCAATAATAAACTATTGTTCATTTGCCAAAAAGTCCCTACATCTTGAATATAAATGATAAAATGCTACTCATTTCAGAATAAAATTTAAGAGCCAACCCCTTGAGGGTAAAGTGACCTTTCAGCTCAATATTAAAGTTCCCGTAGACGATCTCCAACGTGACATTCCAAAAGGTGCCATCAGAAGTCTTATTGATACTAGAATCCCAGATATAACATTCAGATAATACTTTGGAAAAAAGACACAAAAATGGGTGAAAATGTGTGCAATGCGAATATGGTTTGCAATACATAAAACATAACACAAATGGGGTAGAGTAACTAAAATGTGCATAAATTATATATATATTGAAGAGTGAAGCAGCCGTGAATGTCCAGTAATCTAGTAATTTAGTAATTATTAATATATATATATATATATATATATAGATTAATAATGAGTATTGCAATATAATTTGATACTGACGTCTTATTTATAATGACAAGATTTGAAGAGGTTTAACCTCTCTTGCTTGAGACTTGATGAAGAGAGGTTAAACCTCTCGAAAGCTCGTCATTAATAATAAGAAGTTTGTCCAATACAAAAGGTATCAAATTATATTGCAATACTCATTATTAATCTATATATATATAGATTATTAATTACTAAATTACTATGGCCCTCATTCAATTGCAATTTGGCCAATTAAATAGGGGTCTAAATAAGCACATAACATATTTTTTTAAAGAACAGACAGAAATAATTTTTCATGAATTTCTAATCTATAACAAATCTTTTATTACAGACGTAGTTATAGTAATTGAGGTTGAACAAATATTTTATCTTTATATTTTCTTTCCTATTTTCTATACCCTACTTAATACATGTTAATATTTTATTTGCCTTTGCAGCTGCTGCTTGGCATTGAGCACTGTTACCTGGGTGGTTGTTTGTGTGCTATGAGCAGCGTTGGCGGTCGTTTTTTATATGCTAATGAAATAATTAATAAATTAAGAAATTAATATACTTTACCTATTTCTAAGTAATATATGCAGGAAGCATTGTGCTGAAGAGCTGACAATCTGTTTTGATGTTACTGCAGCATACAATGTAGGTTTGCAGTGTTGTGGAGCTGAGGTGTAAGTGTCAGCAATGTGTGCAGTGTGTAGTGTAAATAGGCTGCGTGCGCGAGGGGAAGGCGTTATTGTAGCTGTGTACTTCCACATTGTGTAGGTTAGTGTTGTAAAATGGCGCCTAATGTGTATGTGGTACGCGGCTGTGGATGATTTAGCGTCCTTGTTAATAGTGTATCTTTGACTTCGTACGGCCTTTTCCGAAAATCTGTATGTGCTTGTTGGTGTTTTGCGTGCTTAGGGTCCTGTAGCCTCGTTTTCGTTTTTTTTACAAGCCATCTTTTTTCTCGCTTACGGGATTTTCATGTGGCTAAACTCTTGAATTTGGACTTAAATTGAGGTGTAACTTCACTTGCAGAGGTCCTGGGTGCCCCCCTTGCTGTGGGTAAGCTTTTTATGTATTTGGTGTGTGTATTTATTGTGTTTCTATTGATTTTATGTGCGTGTGGGTCGGGCGTTAAGGTTGTATTTTTGCGTCCATTGTTAATAGTGTATTTTGGACCTTGTACGGCTTTTTCGGAAAATCTGTATGTGTTTCGTGGTGTTTTGCGTGTTTAGGGTCCAGTAGCCTGGTTTTCGGGTTTTTTCGGCAGCCATTTTTTCTCTCGCTTAGGGGATTTTCGGGTGTCTAAACTCTTGAATTTGGACTTAAATTGAGGTGTAACTTTACTTGCAGAGGTCCTGGGTGCCCCCTTGCTGTGGGTAGGCTTTGTATCTGTTTATTGTGTGTATCTATTGTGTGTTTAATGTTTTCATGTGCGCGGGTTTCTGGCGCTAAGGTTGTAAACTTCTGTGGCTCGTATTTGTGGATGCTAAATCCGTCGTGAGAGCAAATGTGGACCCTCGCCTAAAGTCCGCAGAGGTAGAATCAATTCTAAATTTTTCAGAAATGATTTAATGTAAAGATAAATGGATAGTACAATTTATAGCCAGTTCTTAATGCTCTTTAAAATTAATTGAACTACCTATTGGATTGACAGAGTCTCCTTTTAAGGGAAAATTATTCCGTAAAGGACTGAATGAAGACTTTAATATAAATAGCTTAGAATTTGAGTAGAAGCTTAGCCGCTCCACTACCATTGCCAGCTGCATGTGCAATACCCCTATACAGGTCCTGGCTTCAGACCCCTCTTTTGCAGTGTCTATAAAATGTCTTTAGAAATGCAGAAACAAGTATTTGTAATTCAGTGTCCCTTTATGTTTAAATCCCCCTCTTAATGTTACTCCTCACTGATATTTTTCAGAAGCCGCGCTTTAAGTACACGACGATGCAAATATCCAAATGCCATGTCCGCAGCAATAAAAAACAATCAAATAAAAGTTTATAAACCCAAAAAAACAAAACAACCGTACAGTTTTATTACCACTAAAATGTTCTTTGCTGTAATGGGGCAGAATTTGCAAAAATAGGCTATTACAAGAAAAATATCCATTGAGTAGAACTATAAAAGGCGCCATAAAACAGCCCAGCGGGAAGCCGTAATTATTCCTCACTTTAGAACAAAAGTTTCTGTGAATTCACACTAACTAGCACATTCATCGATGGAGTTAAGTGCTGATGGTCTTGTTTATAAATATAATTTAGCGGACCTGGCCTTGTTCACCAGCGAGAGACAGACCAGAACCATTCAGGGCATGGGATTATTTGCATAATAATAGACTCTTAATGAAAAATTAATTTTTCTCTGCAAATTCTTATTATGTTTTCTTAATAGCTTCGATTGAATCTAATCCCACGAGTTAATGATATAAGAATAGCGGGATCTTACGATACCTATTAATATCTAAAGATGTCAATAGGTACATGTCGGTGTAATGACACTCATAAAAGGTCTTTGGAAAGAAGAAGAATGTGATTTAGCTGTGAAAGTTTTATGCGGAGGTTATGTCAAGGTAATTGGGGAAGAATGGTGGGACTATTGATCCAACTGTCAATGGTATTTGTGCATTGTCAGCCGCACTGGTAGTGAGGTAATATAGAGCATTGAGTATATATGTTTCCATTGACTGTCCCCATGTCTATATATAGATAGAGGATTGAGGTTTACATAAGTTATATAGGAATTGATTTGGTATAATGGCGCACGTGCCAATGTATTGCTTTAGGGCAGCATGAATTTGAGCTTGTTCAGGGAGTTAAAGGGGCAGATAATATGAAATTGCTGTTGATCAAACAGAGCACTGCAAATGAAGTAAAGAAAAGTGTTGCATTTTCAAAATCAATGGGTATAATATATATTATGATTATTGCAGTCTGTCGCACTTGTTACTATCAGCCCAGCACCCTTGGTTAGGTTGGGAGACATATTACCGTATATACTCGAGTATAAGCCGACCCAAGTATAAGCCGAGGCACCTATTTTACCACAAAATACTGGGTAAAATGAGTGACTCGAGTATAGGCCAAGGGTGGGAAATGTGCTGCCCCCTGTGTCCCTCTTGTGCCCTCTGTGTCCCCCTCTTGTATGCCCTTTTCTTGTGTCCCCCTCTCTATTTAGAGGGGTAGAATGAGGAGGGGGGGGTTAGAATGAGGGGGGTTGAGGATGAGGAGGGGGAGGGAAAGAAACACGGGGGGGTTAGAGAGACATGGGGGGGTAGAGAGACACGGGGGTAGAGAGACACGGGGGGTAGAGAGGTGGGGGGAAAAACACAAGGGGATGGTGGAGAGTGACTCGAGTATTAGCCGAGGGGGCCCTTTTTAGCCTTAAAAAAAGGGCTGAAAAACTTGGCTTATACTCGAGTATATACAGTACTTTGCCAGAAGTCTAAAATGTTTAATACAAAACTCCAAGCAAAATAAGTGATAATTATAAAGGATATGACACCAAGAGATACAGACAAAATCTCATCTACATAAGCCTTTAGGGAAATGCTTTCTACAAGGTATCATCTGCAGGATATATTGGATTTTATATGTCAGAATTTATTTGACTTCAATGTTAAGCAAAATTAAGCTAAAGTTGCACCATGTTTAGCAAAATAAGAACCCATTTGTATCCATTCAGCTCCTAAATGCATGTTAAAAAGTTAGATTTTAATTTTAAATTCTGCTATGCTAATAAAAGTGTTTCCATGTTATGGTATTATATCTCAGAAACTGCTTTTTACACATAGATGTTTACCCAAATATTTTGTTGTACATCAACCCACTTGTATCTTCTGCCATTTTGTTGCCCATGGATCTTCAGTCTAATAGGTTGATGCACATACATTTTCTGCTAGATATACTAAGGAAAATTGATCTTTTATCAAATCGATATTTACCCAAATATTTTGTTGTACATCAATCTACTTGTATCTTCTGCCATTTTGTTCCTGATGGATCTTCAGTCCCAAGAGGTTGTTGGTTATGAATCTTCAGTCCAATACATTGTTGCTCATGGATCTTCAGTCTAATAGGTTGTTGATCATGGATTTTTAGTCCAATAGGATATTGGTTATGGATCCTTAGTCCAATAGGTTGTTCATGGATCTTCAGGCCAGTAGGTTGATGAACATAGATTTTCTGTCAGATATACTGACACAAATGTCTCTTTTATCAAATATTTTGTGGTGCAACGACCTTCTTCCTTACATTTTGTAGCAAATGGACTTCGACCCAACATTTTCTTGTGGATATCTCTTCTGCCTTGGATTTTTTTGTACGTTGGTGTTCTGCAGGATTTTTGTTCACATGGATCTGGAGCTTATCATTATTGCACATGGACCTAAAGCTCAACACGGTTGCACATGGACCTGCAGCCCAAGATTGCTGCACTTGGATCTCCAGCTCAACATTGTTGCATATGGATCCATGGCTCTGTCTGACATTGCGTTCTACGTGGTTCTTCTACCCGAAATGTTGTTGTTCATGAATCTTCTTCCTGAACTTTATGCCTGATACCTTCTGCCATATGGATTTGAATGGATCTGAATTTTATTGTACAAGGATAACCTGTGTAATACTTTCTTGCACATGGATAATGTTTCCGTCTGATGTTTCCTTGCACATTGATCTTCTGCGGACATTTGATTCCATATCGACCTTCTACAATTTTTTTTGTGTTTTGTTGACATTGATATTCTGAGTACAATGTTGTAAATGGATTTCCTTTATAAACCTTAAAATACAGACTGTAATTATGGTCAATCCCTAGCCACACTCACGCAATACTTGCTTTGGTATTTTTCTATGATGGTAGACAGTTTGTATTTCGGAGATTTGTTGTAATTTATAAGAATAAAAATGAAGATACATTTATTTATATCTCAGAATTCACGTAGAATATCAACCCATTACCAGAATATACCGTCAGGAATTAATTTTTTCTCTTTGTTACATTTTGATTAGCTTTAAAATCAATTTAGAGGGGTAGATGAATTTAGAAAGTAACATTAAGAAAAAGTACAGTGTACAGTGGAGGGAGAATGGGGAGTGAAGAGAATATGTGGATCATGGGGAAGTATGGAGGAGAAATGAAAGAGTGGTAACAAAAGAAATGGGAGGCAGAAAACATAGAGTAGGGGTAAGAGAGGGGTGAATAAGGGGGGGATATTAAGTGGTAGGTTATAGCCAAAGGAGAGGTGTGCATGAAACCTAGTTACCATTTGGTCATCCATTTTGTAAATCCAGTTATGCTACTGAATCTTATTTATTTAAATACATATACATGTGTGCATCTATCTGTTGTCAAAACTGTTGTGCAAAACTATATTATTAAATGGACTCTGTGACCCCAACATGAAGTTGATTTAATTTTAAAGAAAATTAATAACTATCTATAAATTGTACTAGCAGTTTTACAGTAAAATATTTAGAATTGATTGTGCAGCTCCTGTATGCTAATGTGCAGCTTAGAGTGCTTTATAAGTGTAGGAGTCTAACTTGCTGATAACCTTGTGGGTCTTTATTATGGCTGTCAAGAACTCAGGACACTTTTGACTTTTGAGTCTGGCCACTGAATCCTGTTAGACATTAGTCACATAGCCAGTTGAATCAAATAGGTATTAATTATCATGAGGAACTTGTGAAAGCCTTTACCACTTGTTGATTTTTTATGCTGTGTGATGTTTTCCCCAAGCTCTGGTGTATGCCTAAACCCCAAAGGCCCCTTTTCACCAGGTAGGGGTCTGAGTCCATTTTCCATTTTTAGGGTCATTATGTTGTGTGTAGAGTGTGTTTTTGCGTGCATAAAGCTAATACAAATATTCCCCCTACTTGAGTTGGACTCCAACTCCTTGCTCAGACATTCTGTCTCCAAAGCTCACAGTATCTTATCAACTCCTGCTGTGCCCAGATCCCGACTGGAGGTAGCTGATAGTTGGGACCATAGACTCCTTTGCACTTAGCTGGGGAAATAGGCTAGCGCCGGGTCCTTGGAGCCATTCCTGGCTCATGTGGGGGTAATTAATTTCTAATTTAAAAAAAATAATAAACACCTTCCCTCTAAATGAAACACACCATGAATATGTGACCCGAACCAAGCAAAACTTAATTTTTTCTGGTACATCATTTTATACAGGATTTGACCAAATCAGCCATCAGCCATTTCCTTAGATAAACACATGTTTTACACCTTCTTCCCCATTTAATTTCTGCAACTTGTCCTAAAACCCAGAAACTTGGCCTGAGAATATACAGCTTGTCATAGAATCTGGTTAAGTTGCCCTGTGTGGAGATGCAGAACCGATACAACCTGTGGATAGAATAGGACTCTTTGGCTTTTTCAAGCTCAACGAAGCGTGGGTTGTGACAATGGTCACTTCACAGACACATAGGCAGTCATTCAGTTGCAATTTAGCCAATTTAATAGGGCTCTAAATCAGGACATAACATATATTTTTTAAAGAAGTTTTTAGTTAGTAAGCATCTATCCAAAAGCAAGGTTTTCACTAACTAAAAACTTATTTCAGAAATATATGCTATGTGCTTATTTAGAGCCCTATTCAATTGGCCAAATTGCAATTGAATGAGGGCCATAGACAGACTGCAATACTAATTAACACATCAAAGCAGCTAATACGTAATTAATATGAGTGAGCTGCTCATTTGTATATAAATACAGAAACAACAACATGGTATTTACTGTGATTGGTTCACTTTAGAACAAAAATCAATGACACCACATATAGCCAGTTTCTCATGCTCCTTAAGATTAACCTAAAAACAACAACTTGATTTTGAGGTGAAAGAGTCCCTTTAATATGCATCATCTTGTTCAGATACTGCACTAACTGAGATAATAATATATATTTTTACCACCAAGTCCTCCAGTCTACAGCAACATAAAAACTTCTCAGTCCTTAAACTATCTATTGTATTTTTTAATATATTAATATATTTATTTCTCATTGAGACATGCTCAAGGTCACTATGGGTTTGATTCACTAATGTGAGTGCACATCATTCCCATTCCTATGTTGTTCTTTGTTGTTCGTTTTTGTGTTGGAGAGACCATTCTTGTGTATAGTCCAGTGGTTTCCAACTCCTGGTCTACAAGACATTAAACCAATAATTAGCACAACTGCAATGATATGGGGATCCCACAAATCCTGGCCTGTTGGGTTGCCTTACGGATCAAGGTTGGAAAACAAATGGTAAACTGTACAATTAAAAATACAAGCTGTAGAGGTGCCACCTCACAAGTAGGAAAGATCTTATCTAACAAAATATGGCCTCAATTCCATGACTCAAGTCAGAAAAGAACTAAGGCCTCCATTTCATGGCTTCCTTAAGAAAATAACCGAGGCCTCTATTCCATGGCTCCTGTAAAAGAAAGGCTCATCCGCAATTATGGTAGTTTTAAAAGCTAAGTACTGGAGCTATTCCTGCAAAATAGAAGCCATAAAACTACTGACTTGCACCCGGGGGGTTTTGCCCAGAGCTCAGTTCTTACAAGAGCCATGAAATGGAGGCCTAAAACCTGTAGTTTCCTGGATAAGCTACTCAAGCGCCTCAGGGAATGTCTTCAATATTCTATGGAGCCAGTTCATTTGAATGATGCGGAATAACATCAGATACTTATTACCACTGTAGAATTTCTGTAGAGTATGTCTGTTAATATTCATGACTCAGGGGTGAATTTCTAACAAAAACCTTTTTATTCTCACTGCAATAACATTTTCAAATTTAGACTTCTTAGCTGTTATTAGTGTAATAAAAAAAAAACTGGTAATTTTAACATACAATCTCATGCTCTTTCACACCATGAAGAGCACTTACAGTGAGTTCAGTGATCCTTTAATAAAATAAAAAGGAAGTAACAAACAGAATCAAGTCAGAAATGAAAATGGAACCACACAGTAAAGAATAATTTCATATAAATCATAAAAAATAAATATTGTGTTTATTTATTTATTTACAGCCTTATTAAATTGTGATTTGGCCAATTGAATAGGGCTCTAAATAAGCACATAGCATATTTTTTTGCAGAAGTTTTTAGTTAGTGAACTTCTACCTAAAAGCAAGGTCTTCACTAACTAAAAACTTCTGTAAAAAAAATATGCTATTTGAGAGCCCTATTCAATTGGCCGAATCACAATTTAATAAGGCTGTTGATTGCTAAGTCCAATTTGCCCATTATCAAGTTTAGTTATCTAAATAGTAATTTAGAAGTCAATATGACCACAGTGATCCTTTAACATTCACATCATCTCATTGACACTTGTATGTGATGGTGGTGGTCTGTTGTAGGACGTCTTTAGCCAATATCTTCCAACAGAAATCTTCAAGCATTTGTAAGAATCCAGAGTTTAAGTAATTGAGCCCTTGAAGCTGTCTGTTCTTAGAGCCTTCTCATGGTTTGGTGAACTCATTTGATTAATAGTGTATTTCTCTTGTACGCTTTTGTTCAAAAAGTAACAGCGCCTGCAAGAGCTCTGCAACAGGAGACGTAATAGATCAAATTAGATCTCATTGTCATGTCCTCTAAAGTTGTGAAATCTTTCATTTTGTAATTTATGATCCTGAAGAAAACCGAATATATTAACGGGCAGAGAAGGAAGCACCGAGGGGTCTGTATTTTATATGGCGTGGAATGTAACAGGTACACCTTATAGGTATATAGAAGTCTCATGGATTATGCATGCATCTTATTGAGGAAAATCGATAGTGTATGAAAACATTTTTTGCATGAAGAAATTCACAAAATAAACATTTAGAAACTTACCCTAATGTTTGCAAATTTCTTTTGTTTTCTGGCAGCTGATTTTGAGAAAGAACGCCCCTAAAAATGCAAGCTAAATTAGCATAAAATGCATAAATTGTTGTAGCTATAACATTGTTGCAATGTCTGGGAAGTCAGTCTCTGTAGCAAAGCAACATGGGATGTGTAGTCTTTTTTTTCCCACCACAAGGAAGAAAGGAGGAGCTCAGACATTGCTTCTCTGAATTTCTGCACTGGGCTGTTGTTGGCTTGAAGATTAGTATAGAGTTAAAAAAACGTATCTAAATGCAGTGTTTCTATTGGTAGGTACCAGGGGCCTATGTAGACACCACTGGGGGTGTGGAAATCAGAATTAATATAATGACTCCATGTAATGTGTGTGTCTGATATAAGTAGGATGTGTTAGAAAAGGGTAAAAATAGGTGATATTTCCTGATACCTTTAAATTAACCCTATATATAGCTAGAGAAGAACTGATCATAAGGAAGCTCTCGACATGAGTCAGTACATTGTAACACTGCATTAGCTTTACCATATAAGAATAAGAAATGGTAGAGAAAGAACATCCGATGATACTACCATACAGGTAACATTTACATTTTATTCAGCAACTTATACCTTCAGGCTCAGTGTTTATGTGGTTGGTGTTTACAAGGTGGGATACCAATATATATATATATTCTCATCCCAGACCATGTTTACTACTTGTAATCCTTTATTAAATACCAGATGAGATACTTAGAGTAAGCTATCAGCATTATTAAATTGCGTTTCGGCCAATTGAATCCCCGAGGACATAGGGAATAGCAAGTGGGAAAGGGGGATCCCCAGGGGTGAATATGATGGGGAATCCCGGGGTTGGTCATTTTTAATTCTCTTCTGATATTATTATAGAAAGTATGGCTGCTCCAAACAGGTAAACCGGATGGGTGGATGAGGGTTGTTTCTACATCAAGGACTGAAATCTTTCTAGTCTAATTCAGCATGAAGCTTATTGAATTTCCAGTGCGGCCTCCTTTGTAAGGAAGGTCATGTCATATACAGCACACACTGTGTACACTGCAGACTAAGGAGCTGACTGTATGTATCAAAGACTAAGGCGCTGACTGTATGTATCAAAGACTAAGGCGCTGACTGTATGTATCAAAGACTAAGGCGCTGACTGTATGTATCAAAGACTAAGGAGCTGACTATGTATCAAAGACTAAGGAGCTGACTGTATGTATCAAAGACTAAGGGGTGGACTGTAAGCATCAAAGACTAAGGAGCTGACTGTGTGCATCAAAGACTAAGGAGCGGACTGTGTCCATCAAAGACTAAGGAGCTGACTGTATGCATCAAAGACTAAGGGGTGGACTGTATGCATCAAAGACTAAGGAGCTGACTGTGTGCATCGAAGACTAAGGAGCGGACTGTGTCCATCAAAGACTAAGGAGCTGACTGTATGCATCAAAGACTAAGGAGCTGACTGTATGCATCGAAGGCTAAGGAGCTGACTGTGTGCATCAAAGACTAAGGAGCTGACTGTGTGCATCAAAGACTAAGGAGCTGACTGGATGCATCAAAGACTAAGGGGTGGACTGTATGCATCAAAGACTAAGGAGCTGACTGTGTGCATCGAAGACTAAGGAGCGGACTGTGTCCATCAAAGACTAAGGAGCTGACTGTGTGCATCAAAGACTAAGGAGCGGACTGTGTCCATCAAAAACTAAGGAGCTGACTGTGTGCATCAAAGACTAAGGAGCGGACTGTGTCCATCAAAGACTAAGGAGCTGACTGTGTGCATTAAAGACTATGGAGCTGACTCTGTGCATCAAAGACTAAGGAGCTGACTGTAAGGAAACGAGATAGAACATTGAAAAGACAAGACAAAGTTACATGAAGGAAAGAAGACGTGTCAGAGATGATTCAAAGGGTAAAATAAATATCCAGATAGATACGAGGCTCCAGGTCCCAAGACTCATTTATCAAGTTTGTTATTACTAACATATAATATAAAATGAAAGTTCCCCATCTTATTAATACCCAGCCCCCGGCTCTGCACCAGAAAATGACAAACCAGAAGAGCTCTTAATCTAATACAAGAAAAAGAACAATACAATGGGGCAATACTAATTGTATGGACTTTCAAGGTTGTCTAAATAATATACATAAAATGCATAAATGGAAACAAAACCTATGAATTTGTCTTTAAAGGAGCTGGAGTTGTGCTAGATCGAGGTCAGACACTAAATACACTACACATTCCTCACACCTTCCAAACAGTCCCTGCAAAGGTCTGTCCCACAGCACATTCATAC